>JBCAQO010000004.1:2645035-2686891 GCA_039111635.1 Heterobasidion occidentale
GTAAGCGCAACCGAGGTCAGCGGTTTCCTTGTTCTTGGGGCGTCTGGGGGCCTTCGAGCCTTCACCTTCACTGTCTGAGATGAGCCACTCGCCGTCGCTCATGATGATCGGGGACGAGACCAGAGTGACGGGTGACATGTGATGTGTGACTGGTCATGAGCTGTGACGCGTCGCGTCGACGTGTCCGGACCCGGGCTTGGTGCTTGGTAAAGCCTAGGCTATTTGCTGGAACATATCGCAGCAGAATGTCCCTCCCTTCGTCTTCCACTCCATCTACCCCTCCTCGTCCAAAGTCCAATGCAATCACCGTCCCATCGCCTCTCCGCCCAACTTCGCCGTCGCCGCTCTCTGGCCATTCCTCGGGCATACTTTCACCGCGACAAGCATCACAGACTATCACCTCCCCATCCACTCCTCCCCCCGGCCTTGACCGCTCCAAAACGAGGGCGAGGGATCTTCTTAGAAAACACTACGGTTTGGGTGTAGGTCCTCCTCCACCTTCTGGTAGACCTATGGATCCCATGGATTTAGGTATGCCTTATGGCCCTGCTTCCCTGGCCGCTTCAATCTGAACTATCTGCAGACTCGCCGGCATTTGAAGCCAAGGCATACTACGAGCAACTGATACACCTCGTCGCTAACGACCTTGCTGAAAAAAGAGAATGAGCTACTGGCAGGTAGCCGCTAACCCACTCAGCCCACTTGACTGCAAATTATATTTACCATCATCAGACATGCGGCAACTGGACAGCGAACGACAGTCCTTGGTCTACAATCATCACCACGAGCTTATCGCTGCTACGGACACCATATCGGCAGTATGTTCTTTGACCCCGTTCACATACGCAGGCCTGAAATGTTTGCACCATAGATGAAAACCAGAGCCGAATCACTCGATGCCGATCTTGACCTACTGAAGGTCGCGTTCTCGGAGATCTCACGGTTGAGTGCCGAGGTCGCGATAGAACAACCATCCAGTTCAGCTCACTATCCACCTCCAAGCAGTCCACGCTTGCAGGATTAATGTACGCATGTGTGTTATATCCTCACCTTATAAGTTGTTTTCCCGTATTCTGCCCACTCTTTGGGCGTGCGATTGATTCTCAGGCGATTGCTTCGTTGATGCAAGTAGGGAGAACGCAATGGCCCGAGGGTTGAGATTTCGTCAAGAACGTCTGATTCACATCTCGTGGTCTATATATCATTCGTTTAGTGAGTACCTCTTGGCTGTTCTTGATCGATTCTTATATGCGCCGAATCCGAACTCGTTCCATGACACCTTGGGTTTTCCAGGGAGCCTAGAACACAGCATGTTCATAGAATGGAAATAAGAATGGGCATGGTATTCATGAGTATTTGTGATTTAGCCGCCGTGTCCCATATGTCTGCCTAGGTAGGTTACTTCATACATGTCATGACGCTGCTATACCGGTGAACCTGTCATGAGCAATCCTCGTGAGTTATCACAGGTCGCCACTCAATTCCTCCTAGGTACTCGAGGTAAGAAATTCCAAACCTTTCCACTTCAATTTTTGCTTTTCCGCACCAACCAATCCTCCATTTCGTGGCTTTCTGTAGTCGAGATCGACAGTACCGGTTAGCACTCCAACAATCGTGTTCCAAACATATCGCACTCACCTGGAGGTTCAAAAATCTATCACACACAAATTTCGCCACTTTGGCCGCGAGTTCATTGACAGTTGCGTCGCCAACTTGAATATAGCCACTCTGTGTGTCGTACCCAGGCCACTTGCACAACGGGGGCGCATCGTTTGCAAAATTAATTATCGCATCGTTTACTTAACACAAATTGCTGCTCACCTCAAAACTCAGTTTAATGTATCCGTTCTCACCGACCTCAGACTTCAAAAGCCTGTCGTTCCCTTTACGCAAGTTCGCCTTGCCACTCTTTAAGAGGTCAAGGCTGACGCCGGAATTATTTCCCATATCATTCGCCTGCAGCGAAATCTGAATCCCCTGGCGCGCGTTTTTCGACTCCGGCGCGGGTGCGAGATACCACGACGGCATAGGCAAATCGCGAGTAGGACGATTGCCGGAGACTGGATTGTATGGCCCCGGTGCGCTCGGCTGGTGTACCGATGTCTGGTGGTCTGATGGCGCCGGATAGTGCACACTCTGCTCGGGCGAGGGTACTGATCGTGTCCAATGAGATGTAGGGCCTTGCGTGCCCCAAATCGAAGGGACTGGCTGGGTCGAGGGCGGGGGTTCTGATTGCGTCCAATAAGGTGTAGACCCTTGCGCGCCCCAACTCGGTGGGACTGGCTGGGTCTGGTACGTCCAGACATTCTGTCCTCTTCCGGCGATCGACGAGTTGTTAGGTTGGTAGTTATAGTCATATGGAACTGTGCTTGGTTCGGGGAAGGTGACGCTGGGCGCAGGCTGCCCCCGATGAAAGGTGTGATCAAACGTAGGGCGAGAAGTCGATGGGTTCGAAGCGAAGGTGGCATTGGATGCGGGGTGAGCATTGTTGTATCCGTAATTATATGAATTCTGGGCGGGGGATGGACGGGGCTCGATATTGACCGGCGACCAACCCCAAGACGACGTCTGTCCCTGCCGCGATGGCTGGTAGACTGGTCGTCCAGTATAAGGCCACTGGTTCGGGGGTGGGATTCCCTCTCCGGCTATCGGCCGGTTGCTGGATTGATTCAAGGAAAGCTGAGGTGTGCTCTGTCCGGAGTGCTCATTCAGACGGGGGAGGGTCGCAGGTCCAGGGTGAGGAGTTGGTAGCCGACGGCTAGTAGGTAAAAAAGCTCTGGATGCAGGGTATGGCTCTAGGGTGGGAGTCGGGTGGCCCGATTCCTCGGTATCGTTCAAATAGGTGGTGAACATCCCTTGCGGCAATGGCGTGCTCGACGCAATACCAGTTGCCTCACTCTCAGCGTAACCAGGTGGAGGCGTGAGTGGCCAAGCTAATCGTCCCGGCGACGACAGTTGAGGAAAAGGATCGGGGCTTTGCGTGTTGCCGGTTCTCGAAAGAGCACCTTGCCAGCGATGATCGTCGTGCAGAGACATCTGTGCTATTGGAAAAGTGTCCTGATTCTGTGGCCTGAGAGAATTGCCCCGGTACGGCGACGCACAACGGGGTGGTAGGCGGTGGGGCTTTAAGGGCGTGGAGAGAGGGGGCAGTCAGTGTGGCAGCTGTGGCCCGCCTATTTATTGTGAGTAGGGCGCAAACCACTGTGATCTGTTCCTGTTTCTTCCCGCTTGTTCCAATCGATTCCGCTCGCATTATGTTCGCAAGACGCCACGCTATTAAGCGAGCATGTTGCCACAATGCCCGTTTCGCATATGCTTGGGGCGGCGGCGAGATTACCAGAGTCAAAGCGCGTCGAGGAATTGCATGAGAGCCACACGTCGGCGGCAGCTTGGGCCATCCAGGAGTTGAAGATGGGTGTAGCAACAGCTGTGGAACTGTGAGCATTCGACACAGAGCGCTAGAGAAGCGCCGATGACGAAAGGGAGTCCGCGAGCCAAATTCTAGGTCAACAGAGGTGTTTTATATTGTACAGGAGATACACGCGACACAACAACTTACACGACTTCCAAGCTTCCCTGACTTAGAATTCACAAGGCCCTGATGGACAATCATGAGAAGACCGACTTTGGCCTCTGCACCTTCTCTCCATCAACCCATACGTCGACTTTCTCGTCATAGAAGGCTGCGAATCCTCTGATCTCGGCGCATTCAAGCTGGGGAGTGCGGTACCACCAGACGATGTTCTCCCGCCTCTCTCCTGAGGGTAGGACGACGCTGTAGTAGTTCGCCACTCCCTGATGACCGACACAGTAACATGGCTATCAACAGGGCGGAAACAACGACGGATGGCTGAACACAAACCTTGTAAGGGCATGCCGTGGTCAAGTCTGTCGGTTCCAGGAGGTCGGTCCTAACATCCGTCTTGGGAATGTAGGTGCGCACGGGGAGGCCGGTTTCGAATAGCAGCCGAGGTTAGTAGTGTTCGCTACCTCCACTCCGTCGACTTCTACGCGAACGTGGCGGGACGACTGGGAGACATCGACACGCTAAATCCAGAGACAGGCCCCTCAATGCCCACAGTGTTCGCCGAGTAGGCTGCGCGGCTGACCTTGTAGGGATCCTTGGGATGCACGAATATCTGATCATCCTCTTCGAACCATGCATCCATCTTACCGAAAACCAATTTCACAAGGCCTTTAAAAGCACCATCATTGTATACGAGGGCCGCCCCTTCGGCTCGTTTGTCGTCGACAACGATGTCGTACGTTTCTGGCTTCGAGTTTGCAGGTTGTTGGAGATATTTTGTAGCGACCTCGGACGCAGCAAAGAAATAGCTAGGGTAGCGCTGGTGCTCCCACCTATGCGTGAAGAAAATATTGGCGACGAGCCTGATGGATAGAAGATGCAGAAACGTACACCAGCTTTGCTTTCTTGGAATCGACAATGAAGTGTTTATTGAAGAGCACGCGCACGCGCTTCTGCGAGTCTTCGATGTGCCCAGCTGGAGGGAAAGGGACTGTCATCGTTGTGCTGAGGATACAGTCGGACGCTGATTGCGGGGTAGTATTTGTACTGCGTGGAGGCGATGACTGATCAGAATCTCAGCGGGGTACCTCCGCGGTGATCTATCCTCAGCGACGATGACCAATCGCGTCCTTCCCTCGTCGTCCATCTGTCCTCGGCTCGAGCAGGCATTACTTTCCCAACGATGGCCCTCCGGCCGTCCACCCTTTTAGCAATTCTCTGCGTCTTTGTCCCTCTCATCTTCATCTCTGCGTTCTACCATCGCAACCCGCCATCTCTGAATGCCCGACTTGCATCGCAGCATAGTGACGTGTATGACACACCGTTCAGTGACGTGCGGAGGAGCAGAATTGTAGCGGTTGGAGATCTCCACGGCGACTTGGGGAACGCGCAGAAGGTTTTGGAGATGGCTGGTGTCGTCGACTCTTCAGGTGCGTGGTCTGGTGACGTGGATGTGTTCGTGCAGACCGGGGACATCATCGACAGGTGAGTTGCTGCCCGCCCTGCCTCGGCCCAAAGAGCTAATACGTTTTCGAGTTCGCAGGGGGGACGACACTATCCAACTTTTTTTGTGGATGGAGGACCTGCGTGTGCAGGCTGCGGAGGCTGGTGGACGCGTTTTGTCACACCTGGGCAACCACGAGTGGATGAACGCCATCGGTACGTTTCATTTGCAATTCGCAACGATCTCCGTTTTTAACGTGGACATTTCCATATACAGGCGACTGGAGGTGCGGCCGGTTTGTCTATTCATAGAACCGCTCTGATCTCGCCGCAGATATGTCCCGCAGACCGAGATCAAGACCTTCGGCTCTGTCGCCGCCCGCCAAAAGATGTTGTCCACTGGTCGCATCGGACGTGCTTGGGCGTCCAACTACACCACGACCTCGCGCCTTCCACTCCACCCGTCCCTCGGCCCCCCCAACAGTGACTACCCTCCCGACTCATCTTCTCCTCTACGTGCACTGCCCTCCCCGCTCTCCCACGCCGCCTATTCTTTTGTGCACGGAGGCCTCGCGCCTACTTACGCACACCTCTCCCCCTTCCCCTCGGCCATCAACGCCATCGGAAAGTCCTTGCTGCAGAAGCTGCAGGGGCGCGCTCAGCAACCCCCACCCCATCCGCCAAACCCATATCCAGGGCTTCCGGCGAGCGCGACGAAGGACGAAAAGGCCCTGTACGAGTCTGACGGACCGCTGTGGTATCGGGGATGGGCACTTGGGAATGAAGATATGGTCTGCAAGGCTGTGGATAGTGTGCTAGAAAAGACGGGGACGAGGAGGATGATCATGGGGCACACGCCGGATTTCGAGGTCAGTGTCCAATTTACCCTCGAGATACAGGAGCTCAAGCGCGAATCTATTCGTTCAGAGAATTGTATCGAGATGCGATGGCAAGATTATTATTATTGATACCGGTAGGTAACATTCGACTTTCCACTACCAAGCAAATAACGACGCTTTTTTGACTTCAAGGAATATCACACGCATACGGAGGTGCCCTTTCGGCGCTGTCCATAGATTACTCCCTGGTTCCTCTTCCGGCCTCCGCCTCGGGAGAGAAGAGATGGCGGGAGAGGGAGGTCGTCAAGGCGCTATACGATGGCTGGCATGATGTGTTCGTGGACCGCGAGAGGGAAATCTCTGGAGATTTCTGACGAGCTGTGTTTTTTTGTGGACTTTTTTACATGTGGTCTAGAGTAACTTATTCTGATTCTGTTATGATTGTGTGCGCCCTCGGAGGCGATGCTTACCCTCAGATCGTCGATGTGTGGATCGTGTATATACCACAAGCTGGGCGAAGGACTATGCTCCTCTGCATCGATCCTCGCATTGAAACCAAATGCACCGCTCTCCTGGCTGCAACTTACGTGTACAGATTTTCGCCGCAATTTGCACGCTTTCTCTTCAAACGCAAGAGACACTAAGATGCCATTGGCTAGGAGTCACTAGGTTTGTCCGGGGCAGGAGATCACTCATGCTCCCATCTCTTGCGAGCTGATCTGCATTCGTGATGTCCTCTACTTCCTTATCATACTTATCCTGTCATTCCAACCCATTAGGATACTCTTGCGCCATCGCATTGAGTGCTGTTGTTTATGGAGAAACAGATTCAGGAACGCGTCGAGTCTTGGAACGGCCTTACAAATTACTTTTGTGTCAAATAAACATATCCCTCTTAGCTCAGTTGGTAGAGCGCGTCACTAGTACTCCCTTGTCCGGATAATTACGTAATGACGAGGTCAGTCGTTCAAATCGGCTAGCGGGAATGTTTTCGTTCTCTTTTGCTTGCTCCGTCCATCTCCAGAAGAGCCTAACACACTGACAGAGGTCACCGCTCTCTAATGATTGAAAATTGACATGCGCTTGACGAATATTTATCGAGTTCACTGCTGAGGGAGCTCAGTCAGCTGTTCAAATCTGTTAGGGGGCCACCTAACAAAGATGGCCATAGTGGCCAAGGTTGCCCTTGGTAGACGCTCCACCACTCAAACTTTTCGGAGTCTCAGATCTAAGACCGAAGCGGTGAGATAGCATTGACGCCGTTCTTGTCCACGCGGCATCGGCGAAGCCAGTCAGCCTCGGGGGTGCTGACAGCAGACGCAGCCCGAGATCCATGAGCAATCGCGCTGAAAGGAACTCAAAGCTTTGCTGACTGTAACCCACTGCAATGGAGCATAAAAGGTGGTAGCTTCGGGCTATCGATTCCACAACGCACGACCGTACATCATGTCTCTCGTCCTCGTACGCACCGCGTTGTTCTATTCTGCACGTTGATGTACTAACATGCTCGACAGGTCACAGGAGCATCAGGATTTGTCGGCGCATACGTCGTCCACCAACTTCTGAAAGACACCACCTATCGCGTTCGAGGGTGAGCCCATATCTTCGTCAAGTAGCTCCTCTGCTCATTGCCGATACAGAACCGTTCGACCGGCCAAGGCGCCTGGATTGCGCGCCGCGTACGCCAAGTACGGTGATAGATACGAGGTCGTAGAGATTCAAGACTTGGCCACGTCCGACCTGACTGAGGCTTTCAAAGGTGAGCGAGATCTCTGCACTACCTGCGTTCGCGAGGTCCTGACACAATTAAATAGGCGTCGATGCACTCATCCACGTCGGCTCGCCTCTGCCGGGGGCAGCTGGACCAGAAGTCGTCCTCCAGAGTGCCATTGACGGGACCAGGCGTGTGTTAGACTATGCGCTTTCTGCCAAGGTGAAAAGGATCGTCTATACAAGTACCTTTGGTAGCCTTCTGCATCCAGACGACACGTTTAAGGACAAGATCTTCACTGAAAACGGTCAGTCTGCCGTCAAACATCTCTCGATGATTCAGCTAACGGCCAGCTTGAACACAGATTGGAACCCTCAGACACGTGAAGAGGTGCTGAAGCCAGGTACTCACCCCTGGGCAGTTTACACGGCATCAAAGGCGGTAGCGGAAAAGGAGATCTGGAAGTTCGCAGATGAGCACAAAGACGTCGACGTGACAACGAGTGCGTGCAACTCTGACCGCACAAGATAATGTTCCCGTATTGACTCAGACAACGCAGTCCTCCCCTCTTTTGTGCACGGTCCCCATGCACCCGATCAAGTCGTCGACAATTTCACTGGCACGCCGGCCATCTTGTACTCCCTGATTTCGGGTCCAAAGGGTCGCCCGGCACCCGGCCCTGATGTCCTTTCCCCCGCCATTGTTCACGTCGAAGATGTGGCTCGAGCACACGTCCTTGCACTAGAGGCAGCACCATCAACGGAGCGCAAGAGGATCCTTGTAAATGCCGACTATCTGTTGTGGAAGGACGCGGTGAAACATTTGGAAAAGGTGCGGCCCGAGCTCAAGGACCGTCTACCCAGTCTAGAAAATGCAGAGCCAGTCCCGGAGGCGTATGCCAAGTTTGAAACGAAAAATGCAGAGAAGTTTTTGGGGATCAAACAGTGGAAGAGTTGGCAGCAGATGGTCGAAGAGGGGATTGATGATCTGCTCGTCAAGGAGAAGGAGCTGGAATTGTCTGTTTGACCAATGCTCGGCTTGTTTGTTTTGATTTTTGCAATCGCGTTGACCAGATGAAAGACCCGCCATTGGCCACGATGAATCAATTTGAATTCTCGAGAGATGACGTCACCGGTCACCGATCGCTCTCATCCGCCCAGAGGTCTTACGGCCTCATCTGGGCGGAATTGCAACAAGTTACGACGCCACCGACCTCGTATTGTTCTGCACAACCTCTCGAGCTCACCAAACACCGTTCCTTGTAAGGTCAACATGCACTTGTTCTCTTCCAAATCCAAGCCCAGTGCGACCGACACTCTGGATAATGCGGCTGATACGGATGCATATCCAGGGGGCCCCTCGCCTGACTCGACCCAGTTCATGGCCCAGAACGCATCTTCAATCAGCGATACTCATGGCGGCGGCAGCAGAGGGATAGATCAGGTCGACCAAACTCGTATAACAGATCCAGTGGACGAAATGCAACCGGGCTTCACGGCCGACCCGATTGACGAAGGTCTCTCAGGTGGTGCGGATGTAGCTCGACAGCCTTCAGTGGCTGGCGCAGGATCGCCCCTTCCGACCAGACATGCGCTCACCGACCAACGCGGTTTCGGATCGTCATCTCATGCTGAACCACAGCCCCTGACCATTCAGGAGGAATCTGCAGGTCAAGTCGGCAATCCAGGCAATCCACTTGCGAATGACACGATGTCGAACGAGGGATCTGGATTTCAAACCGTTTGGCGTCCGGGATGATCCTAACGCAGCCATCGCCTCGCCTACCAATGCTTATGATGCGCAAAATGCTCCTATCACAGAGTCCAGTCCCCGCTCAGCCATAGCGCCTGCCCAGTATGATGCTCCCGTCTCTGGTGGATTGGCACGGAATGCGTCCGTCAGTCAACAGGCAGATGGGTTCCAGCAGGCATCCGTCGGAGTGAATAATGCAGGCAAGACTGGCCTTGAGGATGCAAGCGGCGGTGCGTTTGTAGGAGGTGCCGCCACCGCTTCGATGGCGCAGCGGGAGATAGATCCCACTGTACAACAAAGGATGTCAGCCGCGGACGAAGGGCTTGGGCAAAAGAGCAGAGCGAAGATCGCTAAAGAAGAACGTGAGTCGCTATTGTTGTTTGCTTGGCATTTGGTCCGAGTCGAATACTATGGCAGAGAAACATGGTCGGACGCTGTCAAAGGTCATCAGGAGTGAGGCAATGGCAGAGAAGCAAGCCCTTGAAGTCGCGATCAAGCAACTCGGAGAGATACAGAGGATACAGAAAGAGGCAGTCAAGGTATGTCTGCAACGGTCCCCAGAACGCCAAATGCTAACACGCAGAGCAGGAAGAGTCCCAGTCGCATACGATGCAATCCCGCGCACTCAGTGAAGCGCACAAATCCGAAATGCAGTTCATGGCCGCCCGCACTGCGCACGAACGTGGTCAAGCGGCGCTCAAGGCTGCTGAAGAGGCTCTCGAGGCGAGTCGGAAACATGCTCGAGAGACGACTGAGATGCTGCGGGACAAGATGGACGAGGTTGAAAGGTTGCGGATGATGAAACAAGCCGACGACAGAGAAGGGGCAGTCAAAATGAAGGCATTAGTCGGCGAAGTGAGCATTCCATCACGATCATGATATATGGCGGAGAATTGACAAGAAATCTAGAAAAGTGGATTTAGCAGATTGCTCGGCAAAAGCACGTCTTGACTTCAGTCGGGAATCCGCATGTCGATGTCGGAAAAATAGTGTCTATCTTGTCCATGACGTGATTAGTTCATGTATGATAAACGTACCATGATCTCAGGGCCACGATAGCTGTAGTATTGTTTCTTCATGGCGAACTGAATCGATGAAGGCGTAACATTAGCGTTCGAGAACCAGAATTTTGCACATGTGAACAAACCTCTCGGAGTCTATGCTAATACGTAGTCTCGTCGGAAGTTACAGGATAGGTTTTCAGAAAGATAGTTGAGCTATCATCGCCCCTGCCTCTATGACCAAGCGTCGAAGTCGTTTGGAATGAGGGCCCTTCTTCAACCCGTGCGACAAAAGTTTGATGAGGGCGCTATACGCAGTCGGTTTCTGAGAAAAGATTGTGTGAAACGCCTTCGTTCCAAGCCTGATGTGCATGAGAAACCAGCAAATCCGATTCTGTGAAGGGTTGCGTACCATATCAGTGATGCTTTTTGTACCCCACACCGTCCGGCATTCGCGAGCGCTACCTTATTTGACGCCTTATTACGCACTGTAGCATAGGTATAACGAATCACCTGTTGGATGGTGTCTATACAACCAACAATAAGTTGAGATGTGATTGTCAATTGCTCAGACATTTGACCAACGCACTGTAAATGAAGCTCGCATTCCGGTGAACATTCGTTCCCCAACACTTCAGGTAATGATGCATCTTCATGGCCACGAGCAAGAAGTTCTGGTACAAATTGAAGTACACAACGTGTTCGGAATTGAGGTCAGTGTCGCAATATATGATATGGCTTTTAGATTTCGCCAGTCTATGACGTACGTTCAACAAAGTATCAGAGGGTCGGTAGAGGATCGGTGTCTAGGTGAATACGCACTGCAGCATCTTGTTCAGAAAAGCCACCCCAGCTCGTCGGCCGCGTTCGACAGTCAACGAGTCGACCACGTCTACGAAAGAGGAATAAGCAAATGTATCCTAGGGTACTAGACAGCTCTCACAGGTGTCGTGGTATCGACCGTAGTCTGCGGTGACCGACAGATCGGACATGTTGATGAGGAATCCACACCAGGGGAATGCTATGAGGTGATTAGTCCGACCAGCACCTAACAAACGGTCAATGCACATACACCTCTGGTTTGGGCTCGTCACATTCATGATCTGAGAATCATAATCAAAGTTGGTCAAAGTCTTCTCCCTCGATATGAAACACCCATATTCCGAGTGGCCTGCAGACGATTATCAGACAACCGAAGGAATATGAACCGATTCAAGCACCTTTGTTCATTACGTTGAGGAAGTGCCTAGCCTTGGTTATATCGGTCGTGATGAAGAGGTAGTCATCGATCAATCTCAATAGCACCTGTAACTCATGAGTCGTGCAACGAGAACGCATAATTCGAACGGACATACGCTTCCTTGATCTTTGGTGAATTTGAGATGTTCGCGCTCTAGGTCTCCGTAGAAAAAGGAACATAACAAGGCGGAGAGAACAGAGCCTTGAGGAATGCCCACAATCTGTCGATAATAGTCTTGGCCGATCTGAAGAGATACAATATTCGAAACTGATTCATCTGCCATAAAAATACCATGTTACCTTGACTATATTCTCCGTGATATGTTCTTGTAGAAGTTCGAGAATCTCTTGCTTCTTAGAGAATGGGTACACAACCTGAAACAGTCTGAGACCACACGCGGAGTAGCGTCAGATTTAGGACCATACCTGATCGACAAAGATTGCATTTCTAAGCAAATCCGCCAGTTGCGATGCATAACGCACAAAATGTGGATGTTCATCTAGACAAGAGTTAAGTAAATGTACTCGATGAGATGAAAATTCCTTTACCACCGGATGTCGCTTTCTTTACAAACTTGCGTTTAATCTTCCCGGCGCCCTGCGTCACCTGCCCAAAACGTTGTAGCATGTATGAATCCTGGATTCGCCTCATAAGAGACATTGTTCCGCGTCTGCGCAGATACCAGAAATTTTACTCGCCTCGGATATAGCATCCTGTAGAATTTGCAACAGCTTTGTTTGTTCTATGGTATCAAAGCAGGCTTGAACATCTACTTTCACAAAATAAAGCTTCGGTCTGGGATAACGTCAACCTCTACTTTGACCACAGATTTTTAGGAGCTTACAATTTTCCAGCGGGGTTATCGAAAGCCAATCGCGATTTGTATGCTTTCAGCTGGCCATAGATCTCGTTGGGACCAAAGACTGATGATCCCAACAAGTGTGGCTGAGCATTCTATGAACGGTAATCAATGGAGATACTCTTGAATCCGTTCGTTCCAACATAAAGAGGCATACCTTTTCATAAGTAAGAATCTGAAATGCAGCTTGTAGGATGTTGTTGATGGATTGGTGATTTGACGCAAGCGATCCCTAATGTGTGTGAGGAATAAGTGACGACGCTATCGATGCAGTTCACACCTTTTGCTGAAGCCTCTTCCTTCTCAAATTTACTATGGGACGGACACCAGTATCCTTTGGCAACAGGCGAACAAAGAAAAGCCCAGTTTGCGTTGGCGCAGAATCTCTTCTGCTTCAGTCTTCTCGAATATTTTAGTCGCGACTCGCCTGAAACAATATAGATACCCCACGTACCTCCTCCAGCTTGAGAAATGTATTTGAGCTCAGACGTTCGATCAACGGCGCACAAAGAGCCTGCCAGTCATCCTGCCGGAAGTAAAGGATTCGGTTTCGGAACGCTGAAGACTCGGTTGCGTAGAAAGACGTCTACAGGCGGCCGACATCAGTGCGTTACGCGGACGACACGGAATGAAAATTCTCACTCTTAACAAAGGCAAGAGAAACGAACTGAAGTACCAAAAGAGAAACTCTTCCAACAGCTCCCGTCGCTTCAAGGAGTCAGAGACAGAGGTATTTTTTCGAAGTTCATATGTTGCCTTGTTTAGCACCAGCCACTCGCATTCGGATGTGCTTAATCCCTGTACGATCTGATGGACAGTCAAAGTCTCATAACGTCGAAATGTAATGAAGTTCTTGACAGCTATAGAAGAAAAGTCAGCGCGGGGTTTTTTTTACTCGGAAACGACGTACAATTCATGACCAGCCTGAAATTCATGTCGGATCCCCAAAGCGCCTTCGGAATGACTACTTTTGTCACAAGAACAGCGTACCGAAAAACCTAACATGTATTTCAGCATCTGTTCTATCTGTTAGCGAAGTCAATGCTACCTCGAAGTGGCTGCATGTGAACTCGGTGAATCTGGGTTTCCTCTTCACGTCCATTCGGGCCTGCGTGGCACCCCCGGGAATTATCGTGCATCCCAAAGAGTCGATCGATTGATTGGCAATGGTCAGAGATTGTTGCGACTTGAGGCGGATGGACTGTTCTGAGACTAATTCCTATCGACGACGCAGAAAAGTGTTAGCAAAGGGATGATAGTTGAGAAAGATTGTAGGCCGATTGACCAGTATGACAGAGCTATCAATTATCTTCTGCTGCTCATCTCTCAACTGTGCAGAACAGTCTCAGTGATAGCAAGCCTTGAGCGAGATATCAACCTGCCTTTGAAGGACAAGCAAGATCTCTGAGAGACTTGTACCTGCATTTGCCATGTCGATAGATCAGTTTTTCTAGGTGTCCGATCACAGAAGCAAGCCTCTTAGGGGTCTTGCATTTCCCCTTCAGCTGACGCAAAGTAAGATGCGCCTTCAACGAAGCACTCCCAACGAGAGAACGGGCAAACCTTAATTTCGGCCTCTCTATCTTCGAAGTTTGGAACTATATAGGTCTTGTAGTTTGACGATGCAGGAAGGATGAAGGCGTTAGAAAGCGCATACATCCGGGGAAATACATATTTTGACAAGTGACGCGCGTCTTGCATCTGCTTCCGTTGGTCTGGCGGCTCGTATGGTTTGGAGGCGGCGCTATGTTTCTGATAATAAGACGGATTCAGTGTGTTCAATATATCTTCATGAGTGGAGTGAGCAGACGTATGAGCAAGACATAGATCGATGGCATACGTTTCGATGGGAGGCCGACGATGATGTGGTGTTTGTGTGGCACAAATGACGGCCGCGCGTAGAAAAGACGAGATCGCGCGATCGACACGTCTGCGGCCGTGCGACTGTCGAGTAGAGTCAGAACCAACCTAGTCAAATCATCTGATCTGAAAACGACGTACATATTCACTGTCGATTTATCCTCGAACAAAGCATTCGCGGAATTGGTTCGCGACGAAGCCGCCGAGCCGTCTGCGAGACGCATGCGTTTGCGAGCCTCGCTGCCCTTGGGCTGGCCCTGAGCTTTCCGTTTCGCTCGGATGCGTTCGTCTACAGCTGCGGCAGCGGCAGGTTCTAGCGCTCTTTTGAACGGCGGCACTTTCATGTATACGATCGGTTCGCCTGTCATCTGGCATAGGCAATCATTGGGCAAAGGTGCGAAAAGACACGTCTCCGTCAAAAGGTGAAACATGGCGTCCTCTCCGATTCTATGTCGCATTGAGCTGTCGTCAGACGGGATTTGTAGAACAAAAGAGTGCGTATATGCTTGCCTCTTGAGCAGCCGTTCCCATTCGGGACCTTGCAGCGCGGTGACCGTAGTATTCACGAAGTAGTTTGACACCCCCAGCCGCATCATCCCTGGTTTTCCGCGATCGCTTTCGCCATAGGCCTATTGATGACGTTGTTTAACACCGACGGGACGGAGCACGCTCGACACGGCCCTACTTACCGAGCGGTAACCTGCAGTGATGATGTTGGGAGCCTTCTTCGACATCAGCTTCTCCTGTGCACGGTCGATGATCTGTGCCACGCATGCAACATGCGAAGTGAGCAACGCTCCATCGGCTGAAGGACACGCTTGCGTACGTCGCGCATATGCACCATCGGCTCCTCTACCTTCAGCCGCGAGCCACCCCTTCCTGGCAAGGACACACTCTGACGCGTCAAAGCGACCTGCGTCCCTGATACGAACGCTTTGAAACGCTCAGAGTCCGTTGCCAAGAGCGGAAAGCCGATGCTGGTCGCGGGAGGTTCGAGGATCTCGAGCAGATACGACTGCAAGTCTCTGACGGTCGGATAGTAGGATTGTAGAATTGACGTTGTGATTCTCGACGTGCTCGACATGGCCGTACGAACGAGTCTGAGCGAATGTGAGACTGTGTGGGGGACGTGGATGTGGGAAGACGGCGACTGGCACTGGACGCGTCCTGTCACGCCGTTACGCGATCGGACCCTAGTCTCTAAATGGCGACACGTCCGTAGTCCCTGCGCAATATTTTTGAATATTCTTCGACAGAACGCGTCGTACATATGTACAGGTATGCAAAGAGACACAAAAGACGCGCAATTTAAGACTTTCATCCTCAACACGCAGTTATCTCACACGCGAGTGCTATTCCTCTTCTCTCTTGCTCGCCCCAGTGATCGTCCTCGAATGTGCTCACGACTGGGCACCCGTATGCGGCTCCACCGGCGTTGTCTTCTTATCGCGATTCAACCAGCCTATGCAAGGCAGCAAAACCGTCAGCAAGTACATCAACCGCTTGCGTGGATAAACGGCGACAAGACGGCGACGCACCCTTCAACTTCTGCTTGTGCGCGCGGTCGCGTTCCTTGTCCATCGCCCGGAGGCGCGAGAGTTCGGCAGTCGCGGCAGGAGCATCTGACACGCAACCACAAACGGATCGAGACCGGCTCAGGAGTGAAATCGATGGAAGCACGCACCGGAGGGGCTCTTCTTGATCAGATCTTCGAGCAGCGGCTCCGCCCGCTCGAAGAATCCGAGCTCGCCGAGCGCCTTTGCCTTGCGGAACACGGCCTTGTAGTTCGCGTCGTTCTTAGACAGTGCCTTTTAGAATGAAGTATGAATGTCGATCGAGCTCGAGGAGATGTAGGGATCGAGCGCGCGCGCACCTTGTCCGCGGTCTCCACCGCGCGCTTCCAGTTCTCCTGTTTGATGTGGCACGCGGACATGTTGGCGTAGATCTTCTCCATCATCTCGTCCGCCTTGTCGCGTCCCTTATCAGACCCTGTCGGCCATATGAGGACGTGGACGTGGACGTACCGCCGTCTTTGGCTGGGCCAGGGAGCCGTCCGCGCCTGGTGGCGAAAGAGCCGATTTCAAGCCAGATCTGCGGACTCGTTGTCAGAAAAAAATCCCGCACACACGCAGAAAAAAATCCCGCGCGGGCGGCACTCACTTGTCGATCCCTTGGAGATAGAGCAAGGACTTTAGCCATACACAATAAGACGCGGCACCGGACGTGCGAGAGCGGGGGCGCCACACTCACCTCGTGGTACCCTCGCAGAGCTGGCGGACGCGCAGATCAGAACGCCGCGCAAAGGATCGCGCGCGCGAGCGCTGGCGAAGCGGAACACGCACCTGCCTTCAGGTCGCCCGCCTTGAACGCCTGGTCGCCGACGTCTTTCTTCAGCGTGGCGACTTCGAGCTTCGCCCTCACCTCCGCGGGCGCGTTGTCGGGAATCGCGACCATGTCTTGTCGAGCGAGAGATCAAGGGTACAGAAAGCGAGTGATACTAAATTGATAGAGGGTCGGTGGCGCACGGCTGACAATTCAGTGAGGGATTTTGCAGAGCAGGCACGGCATGGGTCCGGTATTTACGTCTATTGACCACCTTCCGTTCCCGGCCATCGACCCTCACCACCGTCCTCGACGCCGAGTCCCGACGACACCCTAACCCGCCACCACCACCACCGTTCTCCACATTCCACACCCCACCCAACCGATGGCTCTGCTCACCAGCATCTTCGGCTTCTCCCTCTTCGGCCTCGCCGCCCGCCTCGGCCAACTCGGCATCCAAAAACGCAACCTCTTCGACAGTGCGTAGACCCCCCCTTCCTCATCTACCATCCTCACGTCCTCTCCCCCTCCACCTCAATTCTCACTCCCACTCGAATCTCGACCCCGACGCCCGCCGACGCCGCGCAGACCCCGGCGGCCACGTCATCTCCATGCTCGCGTTCGGCTACGCGGGGTACTGGGCGCACCAGTGGGACGAGCGCGCGGCCGTCCTCATCGCCGAGAAGCGCGCGGAGATCGCGGCGCGCAGACAGCGCGCGATCGCCGCGGCTGAGGCGGACGGCGCGGCCGCCCTCGCGGACCTATGAGCGTTGGCGATGGTCGAGGGCGGCGGGAGGCGGGGGCGCAGTGCGTGGACGGGCGGGTGTATATTATCACCGTGAGTTCGCGCTCTTTCGTCGCTACTACTCCATGCGTGCGGTCGGTCGGACGAGATCCTTTGTTAATCGTCTCTTGCCCCCGTCGGGCTTACAGAATGTGCAGAGAGCGGACGCGGTCGTGTATATTCTTTCCAAATGATTCTCTCTTACGACACTCGAAGGCCTAGCGTCCGCTCAGCGTGAGATCACAGCGTCCCCCCCCTCTTACACGGTTATGCACCGTCGAACGTAGGACACTACTCGTCGGAACACTAAACCGGCATGACCGAACGCCTTTTACGCCAGGAGCATTCGCTCTCACACCGCGGCGTTGGGCTTGCACCTCACACACGACCTCGAGCAAATGCATATATGCACACATAGTACAGCTGTGAGCGACGCGCACCCGAATGAAACAAAGGTAAGCGGCGACAAGCGCTAAAAAAGAACACCCGTGTTCGCAGAACGTCCGGCAAGAAAGAGAAAGCATGAAAAGATCGAACACGGGAAGAGATACGAATTTAGTGTGTGAGCGAGCGTCGGACTCGAAAGGCGAGTGGGGGTGGGATGTGATGGCAATCGCAAGCTCCATAAAGGAGCATTTGCGAGCAGAAGTGGGAGACGAAGACGAAGGTGAATAAGAAACAGACAGGGCACTGACACCCATTTACATACAAGCTCTCGAAACGAGCGAATAAGACGAATCGAACCAAAGCACCCTGAAGCAACTTCAACATCGAACTGAGCAGAAAAAAATAGGACCAAGAAAACGGTCCGAACACGCACACAACATGTGCGCAGAAGCGAGGCAAAGCAGAGACTGCGACGCGAAAACAGAACAGAGAAAAAAAAACAGATATGGAGCACAAATGGAGTAATACACCACACTTGTACAGGTGTTTGTCGGTTGTTTGGCACAGCCCATGCGGTCGGGCCGGCGGGTAGAACAGAGGCAAAGAGGCGTCAGAGGGACACGCTGAAAGAGGCGGCCGTCCGTCCGTCCGTCCGTCCGCGCTTCGGGGAGATGGGAGCAAGGTGGCGGCCATAGAGCGACCGAGCAGAGTTGGGGTTGAAAGGTAGGATGATGTGAGGGAGATGGATGAGAGTTATCAGTGAGAGGAGAAACGAGTGTACACGACCGCATGGTCGAATTCCAGATAGTCCTCTCCACCGGGTGAGTAGACTGGCGAGGAGGGGAGGGGTGACAAAGAGTTAGAGATAGAAAGAATGAGGGTGAGGGAAAACTTCAGCAGGGACAGGATAGCACGAGCGGGTGGCGTTGCTTTAGAACCGCTTCGTGGACAGTGAGGCGCGATGTATGAGGATAGAGAGTGTGTGAGTGTATGTGTGTGAAGAGAAGAGACAGAGGCAGGGAAGCCGAGACAAGTACAATTGAAGGAGAGTGGAGCGTGGCATCCTGCGCCCTCGACCGACCGGCCAAACGAGCGAAAAAGAACCAGCGGCGATCAAGGATCGTGGATGCTGCGGGTGTAAGTGAGAGGAGTCGAAAGCCAAGCACGATGTACAGGGGGGAAACAGAGAGAAAAGAGTGTCAAAATAACAAGCATGCACAGCGAAGCAAGGACACTAGCGCCAGACCAGCCGGAAGGAGGATGGAGCGAGAACGCGCGAGGTATGGCACAGTGGAAGCGGACGGGTGGTTAAAAAAGGCGATAGTGTCTAAGGGGAGAATCCGAGATATTCCTTGGTTTGTTCTTGATGTAAGTATGATTCTTGCGTCGGCCTGTAGTATGTATAAACCGAGCCGGCGCGACTTGCTTATGGTAGTGGCTGGTGGTACACATCGTACAACTATACACTGTACAAGAGGGCGGCCGGGCCCTCGATCCCCGCGAGCCGCAGGCGCGAGTGCGGGGGGAGAAGAAGATTCACCGCAGCTCAAAGGCGCTGCCCAACCCCAGTCCACGGGCCTCGCCTGCGCCTAGACTCTCGAGAACGGGCGCGTCGCCTTCAGCCGGAGCCAGGAGGCCGCCGAAGCTGATGCGGCGCGCCGCCCGCGGGGGAAACGCAGTCTGGCGCACGCGGCGGAGCGTTCGCGTCGGCGTGCGAGGCGAGCGCGGGGTCTGGGGCGACTGCGGAGCGAGGACAGCGTGAGGCTGAGGTTCAAAGGAGGGGATCTGTGTGCGCATATATGCGGGCTCATGGGCAGGCTGAGCGTGCAGCAGGAGCTCGGGGCCCAACATGGACGGATTGCGCTGCGGGTTCGCGCGGCGGCGAGCGGCGGCGGCGGCGCCGGTGGTCGAGGCTGCCTTGGGAGTGGTAGAGACGGTCTTGGGGGGTTTCCGGGCGAGGTCCGAATCGGACGTCGTGGGCGTGCTGGACGAGGGTGATGAATCCGATAGTTTGCGGGGCTTTTTTGCGGTCTTGGTGCGAACCTTCTCCTCTTCGTCGGAGGAAGGCTCCGTGAGCGAATTGCGTTGTTGTAGTGCGTGCGTCTCGCGCTTGACGGGGACGCCGTAGGAAGGCGCGCGCTTGAGAGGCTGACGAAGGTTGCCGTAAGAATCAGTACGGCGGACGGTCTTTGCGAGAGGGTCGTGAACAGGTAGCGCATGTTTGTCCGATGAAGAATTGGAGAGCGTGGACGCGGTTCGGCGGAGGGAAGACTTGGATGAGCGGGCCGATCGCGTGGAGTGCAGAGTGGTGGATGAGGGAGTGGATGGGTTGAGCGTGTGAGCGTAGATGAGATGCGTATCGGGTGAGTGTGGACGAAGATGATACGGGGGGTTCGCAATGGCGCGCTCGGTGCGTTGGAGACGGTGCATGGCCCTGGGGGCAAGGCTGTTCGTGAGCGATGGCAGAGAGAGATGAGCGAAGCGACTGACCGAGAGAAGGCGTCGGTGTCGCCGACGTCCAGCCTGGCAGACTGCATAAAGTCCATGCTCGATTGTCTGTAGAGGGGGCGTCCCACGGCCGGGTGGAAGCCGTCGACGTCGTACAAAAAGTCCTCCTCCTCGATCGTGTTCCTGCGCTTCTCCTCCTGTGCCTCCTTGGCGCGCTGGCGAGAGAGCTCGATAAGTTTTGAGCGCGTCGCGCGGACCGAATGGGGCCAGTCTAGGGGGCCTTTAGCCTTCACGACGCCGCGGGCGACCTTATCGAGGAGATTCGGCGGGGGGACGGGGCCGATGAAGGGGGTGAGGAGGTGGGCAGGGAGGGCATCGAGGGTCTGCAGGGAGGAAGGGGGGCACCGATGAGACGAGGGGACAGGGGAAGAGCAGACGCGTGCATCGGGCGTCTGAGAAAACACGCACCCTGGCCAGAAGCAAAGACTGATCTGGCTTCCACTCCCACTCGAGCTCGTCCGGATCAAAGTTGGAGCTCGTCCAGCTGTCTGAGCTCTTTCTGTTGCTGTTGGAGGGGAGAAAGAAGGAGGGCTGGACGGGAGAGCCGCAGCTGGGAGTGCGGGGGGCGGAGGACTGGGAGAGGCGTGCGGAGGGCAGTCTGAGGTGCGGGTGGGGCATGATGACTGCGAGGGGAGGGACCGAGTGCGTCGAGGGCATCCGGGGGTAGCCTTTGGGAATAAAGAGAGAGGGAGGGAGAGACGGGGCCGAGCTCGCAAACACGTTCACGCCCGGTTCAAGGTCCGCCCTCGCCCTTTAGTACCGTCCCCACGCGCCAACGCCCGCCCTAAACAGACGTCCCTCCCCGCGCCACAACGCGTCCCTTCCATCCCGCCTTTCTGATCAACGATCGCCCCCCGCCCGCGCACACACGTAACCCCC
This sequence comes from Heterobasidion occidentale, assembly GCA_039111635.1. NCBI lineage: Eukaryota > Fungi > Basidiomycota > Agaricomycetes > Russulales > Bondarzewiaceae > Heterobasidion > Heterobasidion occidentale. The sequence goes on from JBCAQO010000004.1 coordinate 2,666,147, forward strand.
CCGCGTCCCTTTGTTCTCCCAATCCGGCCCATCCCCCGCGCCCTCCGCTGCCCGCGCGCACTCTCTCACGCCCCAGGAACATCCCGGCCTGCATCCAACTCAATACACGCACTTAGCCTCGATCCACCCCTGGTCCCTGCAGGTCACACGCCTTCCGAGCGCCCACGATGCCGTTCCATCACCCTCTATTGCAGCGCGATCGGACGCGATCCCCCGACACAACACTTATCACCGTGTCATCTCCTTTGCCAGCCTTTGCCCTCCCCCTCGGGCCTTCCCTTTATCTTAATCGGCATCCCCTGATCAACATCGATCCTCCCCAGATCCGTCGCCGCTCCGACTCTTCTGTCTGCCCCCGCCCACGCTTCTCCAGCGATCCTTGGGTGTAAGTCCCCCAGGGCCGACTGCAGGTAAGTTACTGAGATGACCCGTGCGCCCAGGCACGTTCCTGCTTTCTCGGGGCGAAGCGCGAGACTAGCGCGAGACTATCACCATCATCCATCGCCCAGAGCCGCAACTCGGGACGAAGGGGCGCGCGAACGTGCACGCGTCGCCTGACCCTCCCCACTGCCTTCTCTTCTAGATAGACTTTCCTCTGGCCACCAGGCGTGAAGCTTCCCCGCATCTCGCTCCAAGTCCTTACATACATCCTACTTAATGGACTTACTTACCCATATGGCCTAGAGATAATTACAGCCCGATGTATCGCTCCCTAATTCATCGAAGCGTTTATTAACACAGCCGAAAAGAGAAGCGAAGCGCAAGGCGCAACGAGAGACACGGAGCGTACATACAAAACAAACAAACGAACAGACCCCAACAAACAAACGACCCGCCGTCGCCCGCCGCCCGCGTGCGGACGCTCACTTCTGCGACAGCTTCCTCGTCAGGCTCCGTATCCGGTCCGCATTCCGCCGCCGCCGCTCCGTGTCCATCGTCACGCTCGACTGCACCGACACCGCGTGGTTCCGCGGCGCGACCGTGTACGTCCCGAGCTCGCGCTGCGGGATCATCACCGCGTTCTTGCGCACCCTGTTCCGATCGCTCTCGCCCTCGCGCGCGCGCGCGAGGATCGCGGTCAGCCGGTTCGGCCGCAGCGCGGGCCCGTCCTCGGCCGCGTCCTCGAGCACGGGGATCGCGCGGTCGCGGTACGACGCGGAGCGCTTGATGATCGGGCGCGACCACGCGGACACGAGCGCGTTGGCGACGCGCGCGACCTCGGGCGTCACGCGCTTGCACTTGGTGTAGAACAGCACGACGCGCCCGAGCTTCGACTCCTTGAGCACGTTTGTGTCGATGTACTCGAGCTTCTGGAGCGTCTCGAGGAATTCCTTTTGGATGTTCAGCGCAGGGAGGGAGCGGTCGGGCAGCGGCTCGAGCCAGCGCCGCACGCCCTCGAGCAGGTTGTTGTCCACGATCGACTGCGAGAGGCCGGATCTGCGCGCCGGGGCACGCCGAGTGCGTCAGTCGTCGTCCGAGTGAGAGGGAAAGAGGAGGCGGGGCGCACTTTCGCAGGACCTCCATGACCTGTGGGAGTAACTTGAGCTTCATCGTCGCGGGCTGGTGGTTAGACCTCGACTTCTCGTCGTCCTCGGCGGCGGCGAGCATCGCCTCGCGGAGGCGCGACACCTCCTCGTCCGCGACGCGGTCCATCACGTCCTCGTCCTTCTTGCGCTTCTTCGGCCTCGACGACTTCTTTGGCTTGAGAATATCGTCGATCGCCATGTCCAGCAGAATCTTATCGGCTACAGCCCCACACCGATACCACCGACACATCCGACGGCCCACCGTCAGCCCTGAACGAGCGAGCGAGACAAGAAAAACACCGCGCACCCTCATTCTTCGGCATTTCTTTCAACTCCTGCTCTGTCCTCTGCGCCCGCTTCCGCTTCTTCTGCACCCGCTTCCGTCCGCTCACGCCCTCGTTGCCCGCGCCTGGCCGCCTTGCCGCGCGCTTTTTGTTCTTCGCCGCCCCTGCGGCCGGACGGTCCTGCACGTACTCGTCGCCCGAGTCGCCCGAGGACTCGTCGTCGTCCACGGCGCCTGCGAGCACGGAGGTGGACGCCGGGACGGGGATCGGGCGCTCGAGCTCTTCATCTGTGTGGCGTCGTCACTCGGCGTCAACAACCAGTCGTGCGCGCGAGAACATGGGATGGACGTGAAGGCGGAAGGCGGGGGGCAGGGCGTACCATCTGCGTCCGGGGCGTCCGAGAGCTCAGAGTCGGACCCGAAGATGTCGCGCTCGGCGAAGCGGGTCTGCTGTGGCGGACGGATCTGCGGTGGGATATCAGCGAGGGCATCGGCACCGAGGGATGCGGGGGTTGCTCACGTCGGGCATGGTGTACTGGTGTGTCTGTGAATAAGGAGCTGTGGCGCAAAGACGTCCGATGTTGGGCGTCAACAAGGCCAAACACAGTGTGGACACAGAACAATCCTGACAAAACCTCGGCCTCCCACAGCAGACTCGCTCAGGTCTAAAGGTTTGCAGAAATTAAGTTTTCAGCCAACGGTATTGTCATCGTTGCTGTTCTGATGCGACCAATCATACAATGTATCATTCATCCGGCACTCGGTGTCAAATTTGTCTGGCCTCCTATACATATGACGGGGATGTCTGAAATGAGGGATGCTGTCGTCAGTTCCATGTAGGCTAAAGAACAGATAAAGTGAAAAACTGCGTCGAACATCGTTAACGGACTGCAGGGGAGCGTTTCTCATCTCTTTCGGATCTCGATCTCAGATCTTCCGTCTCACCTTCACCTCCGTTCTACCGATCAGTCTTCGCAAGAACCACCATGCCTCTCAGGGTCGGATACGGTATGCTCGTCAACGGGCATGACTAGACGATTCGCTGAGCGTGCCTCGTGCAGTTCGCGAGCACTTTTCTTCACCCTTGCTACAGTATGCCGAGGTCGACCAGGGGAAGACGTTCACGCTGGTCGAGTGTCCGAGTATGTTGATGCAGTCATCGTGGAACCACGTCGATCTCAAGCAGCAGTGCATTCTTGAACAGGCGGCACGGGGCAGCTCATCGCGCGCCTCACGAACGACGAGATCGACGTCGCGATGTAGGGCTCGTTCGCTCCTCGTCTCACAGACTGGCTGACTCCCCTGATGTATGGTTATGTCGTCGTAGTGCTCTCACGGACCCCCTCATCTCCGGGATCGCGAAGGGATCTAAGGCGTACAAGCTTATAGGCAGCTACGTCAATACGCCGCTCAACTGGTGAGTACTAAGCTGGCAGGCCAAGGGGTATCTCCTGACGTCGACTCTGTATCGTAGGGCTGTGATCACTGGCAAAGAATCAAAATACAAATCCATCGCCGACCTCAAGGGCACGCCGCTGGGCATCTCGCGTCCCGGTAGTGGCAGTCAGACGATGGCGAGCGTGATGGCGCTTCAGCAGGGCTGGGACACGTCCGCTTTAGAGTTCAAGGGTGAGTCACTCTTCACAGCGAGCGTCGTCCGCCTTCGCGACGAGAGCGTCTTTTCGATGTTGTCTGACGCTTGCCATGATCGTTGCCACCATCACCATGGACCAGTGAACAACGACATCCACGGGTTGATCGCCTCCGTCAACGACGGCTCGACGGGCGCGTTCATGTGGGAATGGTTCACGACGAAGCCCTTCGCAGACGCCGGCGCCGTCCGCTTCGTAAGTCACCGCATCCTTGCCATCCGCATCTGCGCCAGTACACGGCACGCTGACGCGCAGGCGCTCGCGACGGCGGCGCCATAGATCGGCTCGGTCCCCACGCCCTGGCCATCATGGCTGATCGCCGCGCACCCCTCGCACGCGCGCGCCCCGCCCGACGCGCTCCGCACCTTCCTTAGCGCGCTCTCCGCCCACGTCCGCGCGTTCGACTCGGCGGAGGCGCGCGCCGGCGCCGACGTCGCGTTTATCAAGGACAAGTTCGGGTACCCCGAGGAAGACGTCAAGGTGCGCCGATTGCCCCGCCGCGCCCGTGCTCCGCTGCCGCGCTTGCCCGGCTCTGCGCGCTGACACGTCACTGCTAGGCGTGGCTCGAGACCGTCGCGTACCCCGCCGATTGCGCCGAGATCCCCAGAAACGTCTTGACTGACACGCTGAAGTGAGCGCGCGCTGACCTTTTGCTGCGCGTTCCTTTCAAATCTGACTTCGCGCACAGGGTGCTCGAGGCGGCTGGCGTCGTCCAGTTACCCGCTGGTGGGCAATTCCACTTGCAGGACTTTATCGATGGCGACATCGTTGCTCTGAGCGAGGCCTAAGATCCAAGGGGTGGGACGAGAGTATTCACAAGCCCAACAGAAATCCGGGGGAATTTGCGTAGACACAAACACAGAAGTTAATCTTTTTTATCATTAAAGTGCTGTATCCATGGTGTACAGTACAGTATGCGACGTAGCTGTCTAGCTCGACAAAATCCGCTGACGACCACGTCGCGCCGTGAGAGACACCGCAAACGGATGATGATCCCAAGCGCATCGAAGGAGTACAAACGACGCGACGACGCAATGTATCAATCGCTGATTAGCCACTCTACCAGTCGAGCGTAAAACGATGAACGGCATGCCCAGCAACTGACCCCAAAAGAGAGCTCCTCTCCCGAGCCCCCGCACCGTATCCGCGCACACGAGCGAGCATAAAAATGCACGCCGACGCGCGCGCACGCACAACGGGGACCGGTCGACTGTAAGGAAGAAAACCCCTGCGCCTCGCCAGCGCTTATATGCCCCGCAGATCGGTCCACGTGACGAGGCCCGTGCGCGGGAACTTCTCCGGAGATAAATAGTGGGCGGCGCGCGAAGACACAGGCTCTTCTACGAAAGTTACACCTGGCTCGTTGATATTTGGGGTCGCCTGCGCACTCACCACGCGGCGGCCTTGAACGTGTGGTTAGGGAGACGGATTGCCTTGTAGGCACGCCTGCTCCCCGAGATCGTCCCGCTTTGCATTCAGTGGCGAGGTCGGCCCGTAGAGTAGGTATATTCCACCTCGAGATGTATGTGATTGAATGGTACGTAGCAGTGCCGTGATCCCAAGGCTTTGGTTCCCGTTCATTTGCACGCTCTCCGGAAGAAGCAACGTCTAGTAGGAAGGTCGTGTAAAGAAGCTGCAGCCGTATGCTAATACATGTGAAGGTTGTGAACATCGACAAGGTGTACAACTGTAAAATAGAACTGGATGAGAATGCTAGGAACTGATTGATAAATTGAACCACAGATGCGCAGAAGTGGTGTAACGGTTAGATAGACGATATGCACGCAAACCAGAAAGAAAACAAGTCCAATAAGTCCACGATTAGTCCACGCAGAGTCCCGATCCGGCGGCCTACCGCATGCGGGCGACGCGAAGTCGCCAGGAGTGTACACTATAAGCAGAAATATGCAAGAGTCGAGGTGCCGGTAAGTACGTTAGGGTTCATCACCAGGCGCCCGACGAGTCCATGAGTTCGACAGCGCCCTACGGCATCAGAAAACAAGCACGACCGCCAAGGCAGCAGAGACACGTTGAGCCTTGAGCGCCGCTCGCTCGATGTTCACACGTTGACGGGTGTTCGCTTGTTCACCGCCCAGCAGGCCCCAGGCTGTGCACGCGCGCGTTCCTGAGACGATCGAATAACTGAACGACACGATCGAGGGCAGGCACTGGAGGGCACTGGGCAGGCGGGCCAGGGCGATCGGGAAACGGGTGCGGTCAGGCCGGACGTCCCGGGCACACGAGGCGGCGTCCTGCGGCGTCCTGCAGCAGCAAGGCAGCGGACGGATGGAGCTGGATGGAGGGCGCGCGCCCGAGAGTGCCTGGCGACGATGTACAGTCGGACGGCGACGCGCTGCGGTCCTGGGTGAGCGAGGCGGACGCAGGTGAGTCGAGCTAGGCACGGACGGCGACGCCATGTTTTTGTTTTGTTTTTTTGCGATTTGATTTGTGCGTGATGGATGGACGTTATTAGACGCGCGTCGGGGAACGTGCCTCATTTTAGGTGTTTTTTTTTTCATTGGGACGTGTGACAGCGGCTGCTGATGGGTCCTAGGGGAGACAAGGGGGGGGGGGGGATGCGAGTCCGGGACGGCGGAGGGGCAGGCGCGCGCCCGTAGACGGGACGGAGAGACGTGGGGAGTTGGGAAGATGAGGAGAGGCGGAGTGGTGGATTGAGTGGGCGGTAGGGTGGGGCGAAGGTGGGTATGAGGTGAGGCGTGGTGCGGAGGCGAGGCGAGGCGCGGGCAGGGCAGGCGAGAGCGAGAGAGCGCGGATATCATCGGGCGCTGCCTGCGAAGCCGATGCAGGCGTCAACAACCTGGAAACCAACGGATATCAGCGCTGCGTCGTCAAAAACTCCAACCTAGCCTCCTAGCCTTGCAGATAGACAGAGAAAATTGAAAGAGAACCCCCCAATAATGAACCGTCCAAGGCTCAAAGAAAGAGCCAGAGCCCAGAGCGAAAGAAAGAAAGAGAGAAAGAGGGAAGGAGAGACAAGTACCTCAGCCACACATACCCCGCTGCGGCGCGCTCCCCCACCAGCTCCCACACGCGCCCCACCGCCTCGTCCCGCGCCGCCCACTCCGCGCCCGCGGAGTCCCTCAACGCGTCGAGCAGCGCCGTCCGCCCCTCGACCGTGCCCTCCGCCTGCAGCACCCACTCCTTGCACCACCCCTCGCCGACGCCCGCCCACACGTCCGCGTCGTCGCTCTCCTCGCTTGGTCCTCCATCGCCATTGCCGTGCTTGGCGTGCGCGCGGGGATACGGCGGCATGGGCAGCGCCGCGAGGTGCGGGTGCGAGTGCGCAGAGCCAGGGGACGGGGCGGAGGAGGGAGCGAGAGGGGGCGGTCGCGGACCGGGCAGGCGCGCGAGCCAGACGTACCGCTTCGCGAGCGCGACGCCCGACGGCGAGTGCGGGCTGCGCACGCGCGTCGGGAGGCGCACGAGCGCGAGCAGGCTCTCGAGGTCCCCGACCCCACCGCCGTCCGCGCCCGCGTCTGTCCCTACGTGCGCCGAGCCAAACTCAGACGCCCGAGAGCCTCGCGCGCCGCCAAACGCGCACGCGGCACCGGCAGCCGCAGGCGCGCGAACGCGGGGCGCGCGCCCGGCGCGGTGGCGAGGTGCGCATAGTACAGCGGGGACGGCAGCAGCGCGCGGGCGTCGGGCACGGGCGGCGGCGCGAGCGGGGCGTGCGGGACGAGCGCGGTGCCCGTGAAGACGAGCCAGGCGCGCCGCGCGCCGCGCACGTCCTGATCCTGATCCCGGTCCCGGTCCTGGTCCGCGACGCGCGCGGGTTCCCACGGGCTGGGCAGCGCGTCGGGCGTGTCGGCGGGGTACCCCCACACGGACTCTGCGGACGACGATGGCGACGAGGATGGGGCGGACGCGGCGCGGGGCGCGGGCGGGACGTAGCCGACGTTGCAGACGACGTCGCCCGCGGAGAGGTGCTCCCAGAGGCCCGCGGCGCGCAGCTGGGCGGCGCAGGCGGCGAGCGCGGGGGCGTCGAGGGCGGCGCAGGGGACGAAGACGCGGAGGACGGGCGCGCGGGCGCGGGAGGTGCGTGGAGGAGGTCGTGCGGGTCGTGCGGGTCGGGGTGGGGGCGAGTATAACGGAGGGGAGGAGGGTGCGGCGAGGAGAGCGGGAGGGGTGCAGAGCGGCAAGGGCGGGACCGCGTGCGCGAGGGAGGACGCGCGCGAGTGGGAATAGGAATATGTGTGCACGGAGGTGGCCGCGCGGCGATGCGCGCGGCGGAACGCGCCCTCGTCGTCCGACGTCGGCGCGGACCCGGATGCGGACGCGGAGCCCGAGGCCGCGAGCGACGACGCCATCGAGAACGCCGACATGGACGAGAGCGAGAGCGACATGGCCTTGTGTGCGGACTTTGGCCTGTGGTGCGACGTCGCGCGCGGGGCGACGAATGCAGAGGGGGGGAGCGAGTCGTATGCGGAGGAGGAGGCCGCGGCGGCGCGGCGGCGGGCGCCGCGCCAGCTGTTGGCGTAGACGCGCAGGGCGAAGGGGTCTGCGGATGGGGGCGGGGGCGGGACTTTGGGCTTGCCGAGGAGGGAGAAGCGGTAGGAGGCGCGGCGCTGGCCGGGGTGTTTTGTTGTTCCCGGTGGGGTAGAGCCTGTTATGGAGTCGGAGGGCGGGAGGGAGAAGGAAAGGGGCGCGGGGAAGACGAGCTCGCGGATGAGGGAGCGCGAGCGGGGGCGGGGGCGGACCAGCGCAGGTAGGGGGGTGGGTGAGGGTGATCGTTGAAGGGGAGGAGGTTGGGGGAGGAGGATTGAGGAGCTGTGGATGAGGGATTGCAGGAGGAGACTACGCGGGAGTGGGCGAGGGCGAGGGCGGCGAGGCGCGCGGTCTGTGCGTCGTGGTGACGGGACGGGGACGCCTCTGAGAGGACGGCCAGGGCGTGGAGGGGGTAGCTGTGCAGCGGGACGTTCTGCGACTCGACTGCACCACCACACACGGTCAGCGGGCGCGCACCAGGAAGACAGGGGGAACTCACGGAACAGGTCGAGGTCGCGAAAGTCGAGGTCGACGGGGCGGGCGTCGTAGCTGTCGTAGTACGCGCGGAGGTCGGCGTGGTGTAGGCAGTAACGGTAGCCAGGCACGAGGCGGGCGAGGAGAGCATCGTGCGCGGGGGTGCGCGGCTGGAGCAGGGCGCGGGCGAGGACGGGCGAGGCGAGGCCAAGGGCGCGGATGTCGGGCCAGGCGAGGTGAGGAAGGACGGATGCGAGGATGCGAGGGGTGCGGAGGAGAGCGGGATGGGTGGGCGAGCGGGGCGCTAGGATGGTGAGGCGACGATTGTAGAGGTCGAAGGGGAGGGGAACGGGGAGGGGACGGGGCTCTCGGGCCGGCTTGAGGGTGGTGGGGACAGGGGGCAGGGGTCTGGGCGGTGTGTCGAGGAGGAGCGGGTCGCTGTCGGGGGTGGAGCGGTCGGAGGGCGAGGTCGAGAGCGGGGGCGTGCTGTCGTACACGTCCATCGTGGGCAGCACAGAGGACGGGCAAGGGGAGGGAGGGGCAGGGCGGGAGCCATGGTATTTGTACGTCCCTAATATATTGAGCGAGGCGCTGTAGAGATGACGGTGCCGCTGCTGCGTGCCAGGCTCGCACCCGGCCGCTGGGCGCTTCATATTGCATCCAATCTCGCTTTCGCTCCTACTGATCCCATCGCCCGACGCGCTCTCAACACGTCAATCACCAGCCTCAATCCATCCAGCAGGTAGCCATCCGAGCGCCCCACAGCCCCCGCTCTCCATCCGTTCCCCGCACCGTCTATCATCATAACAGCGCCCTTGCTGACAACTTTGGCCACATATTTAGACCTTTAAAACTTCCCGATCGGCGGCGTCTCCGACTGACAGCTGCTACAGCTCTTCTTTCTTCATCTCCCTCGTCTCGAACCTTTCATACCGGCACCCACATCATCCCACGGTCGCTCGTCGGAGCGGTCGCGCGCGTCTACCTCCTAACAACTCAACGGCACCTGGGTCCAGCGAGCCCATTACTACATACACCCCTCCAGCGAGCCGCCCCCACGCTGCGCACCGCGGCACTCCACTGGCACTCCCCCATGTGTTTACCCTCCAGCTGCGCTGGGTGCACCTAACTGCCGCGGACCCTCAGCTTCCCTCTCCGAAAACAGCTCCCCCGGCCGGGACAGCCACAGCCACCCAGCACCCTCGTTTTCCGGCGCGCCACGCAGCCGCAGACGAATGCCTCGGCTGCGGCAACCTATGAACGGGATGCACCACGGACGGGCAGACAACCGCAGCTGGCCCGCGAGTCGCGACGCGCGCGCGGTCGAACTCTGAACAGTCTTACATGTAGACGAGCCGCACGGAGGATGATTCAATAAATGGCTGACGGGGATGCGGCGCCTGAGAGCACGCCTCGCGCCGTCTACATATCGCGGCTCGCAGCTCGAGGCTTAACCCCGGCGCCGCAGCGGGAGTGATCGGGCGGGACGCGCGCGGTGACGAAAAGAACGGGGGTTGGGGGGTGGAGAGCGGCAGAGCATCTCGAGCGGCGCCGCAGCCATTGCATGCACCCTCATGACGCCATGCCGAATCCCGATCCGGCGTCGAGGGCTGGCGCTCGATATCAAGGTTTGCACGCCGTCATCGTCGATCAATTCGATTGATGTGGTTCGGCGCGCCGAGGCAGTCGTTAAGCGGCGCCTCCATTCACCACGTCTCTCGGGCGGGTAATCGAGGACGCTAAGCTTTACTATTGGGTTCAATGCAGCGCTGGCCGAGGAGCGCACGCATGCGCCATCGAGACGTGCTGAACAATTCCTGTGACGCCAGGGCGTGTGCTTGCACAAACGGAGGACAGCGAAACGCACGTGCGGCGGAGGACGTCACCGACTGTGGCCGCAGCCTGACGTTGTGCCTACAAGGAAGCTCGATGGCCCACTGAACACGCTTCTGTCTTGTCTGGGCAACATTTTTCCTAATTCGCATCACAATACAATCCCGCCGCTCCGACGCTCTGATGGGATTCCTTGCATCACTGCCGCTGGTGTCTGATTTGGTGTCATGTCTCCCATATCGGTTTGTATACACTCCTCCGGCCGCAAGTGGCGGACCTGGTTCACCAAGTCGTACTGTATTCAAAGCCCACCTCCGATCTGAGACATGCAGGTCGCCCTCGCGCACGCGACTGAAAGCCTCACCACCGCTACCGCGGCACAAGGATTTTTCCTACTCGCGAACTCGGTGGTGCCCAGGTCAACTGAACTCCATCGGCTTCGGCGCGAAGGGTCTTTTGATCGGTCACGGCGACACCGGTTCTATCAAAGAGCGCTTGACGGTTACGCTGTCAAGATATGTCTCTCGGCACGATCTTGGTATGGTGGTCATGCCTATGAGGGCACCGAGGAGCTGATTGGCAAGTGGTTCGCCAACACCGGCAAGCGCGAGGACATCTGCCTCGCCATCAAGTCCGGTCTCGCCGACCTCGCCCGCCTCCCCGACGGCTCTCCAGGATACGTCAGGGTCGCTTTCGATAACTCGCTGAAAAAGCTCCAGACCGACTACGTCGACCTTTACTACCTCCACCGCACGCGGTGAGTCTCGACGGCGTACATCATGAGCACGTAGGCGACTTGCTTGACCAGGTCGGCAGCGGCGCCAATCGTCTTCTCAACGGGGGCGGTGGGTCAGCAGTATCCACATAACTTGTTGAGCAATATGAACTCTGATATAAAGATGAACCAGCCTTGCCGCCTGCCTTCTAATTGGAAGGGAAAGCGCAAGGCCATCGGTGTTTCTGATGTCTCTGCGTCGGCACTCCGTCGCGTTGCATGCCGTCCACCCTGTTGCCGCTCTCCAGGTCGAATACTCGCCGTTAGCCCTCGACATCGAGTTCGAGAAGCTCGACCTCTTCAAGACCGCACAGGAACTTGGCATCGCGATTGTCGCCTGCTCTCCCCTCGGCCGTGGTCTCCTCACCGGCTCCTTCGTGCGTGACCTCCCTACTTTACTGGCTTACTGAACGGCCTCTTCTCGACGCATAGACGCATCGCTGGTGTCTGTTTAGAAACTTGTACAGCACACGGTGGGGTCTATTCCCGACGGCCACTACGCCAAGCAGATTCCCCGTTTCAACGCGGACAACTTCCCCAAGATCGTCAAGCTCTCGGACGGGTTCGCCGCCGCCGCCGCCAAGCGCGGCGCCAGGTCGTGCTTGCGTGGTTGCTTACCCAGGGCCCCAAGGTCTTCATCCTCCCCGGCAATCAACAAGGTCAAGGCCATGAACCCTTATCCCTTTCTTATTTCTCTCCACCTCCGTGGAACGCGCTCCGATCATGTTGTGGTTTCGGAATAGCACCTCAAGGACAACGTGGGCGCGAAGTCGCGCACTTGTGCCAGCTAGCGGATGATCCACAAGACCATTGCCGCACTGGGCGAGCAGTACCCTGGAGACTTCAAAGACCTGTCCTGCCTCGGTACCCCTCTCGTTGATGCTTTCAGCGGCGCCCCTGTGTGGGTTCTACCATTGCTGTTGGCGTTGGCGTTGGAGGATGTTGGACTTTGTGACTGATTCGTAAAAGTCTACCCGCCTCTCCGCGCTTCGCTGTGCGGAGACTGTATCATGATGGGATCCAAAGTTGGTCCGAGCAGTCTGATGGGGTGTTTTTGGTCTGCTTTTCCCCCGCGTCCTCATATATAGCCTCATACGGGCACTTGAATAGCCCATCATTGTCTCCCTCTCGCGCGCGCCTTCACAATACTGACCACCTGTCGAAGAGATCCTCGCGTGCTGCTCACGATTTTCTCGCTCGACCCACCATCCCTTGCATATAAGCCTGTGATCTACATTTATTGTACATACGGTGACATGTCTGGACATGTCCTGTGCCCGTTGGCTTGAGGCGGGCCCATGCGACGAGTGGTTCAGGTCTAGAATCTCAGTCGTTGCCTCGCACACCTACTACACCTGATTTGCTGTAGCACCGAGGCATTGAGGAAAGCATTTCGTGAGGTTCGCCAAACTTGTGCGATAGATGAGGACAGATGATTGCGTTTTTGCCTTGTATGATCTGTCCTCGTCGCTTTGAGCTCCATCAAAAAATGCGGTTTTGATCCTAATCTCGTCCTCTCATGTATCAATGATCCTCTCACGCCGAGGGTCTGAGCGTTTGGGCATCACGGGGGGTCCTTGTTCTGATTTTTTCATCCCTCCTGAACTCTCGTCGCATCAGTCGTGCTTTCGCATCGGGCGTCCGTAGATGACGGTTCGACATCGAGCAGAATAGCTGCATCGAGCACGATGCGCGTCCGTAGATGACGGTTCGACATCGAGCAGAATAGCTGCATAGAGAATAAGAGCATGTCATTCGATTACCCGTCGCCGCGGCCTACAAGCACGTACGTACTTAGTATGTTGGTGGTCGACGCTCTCCTTGAGAAAATCTCTTCGCATGCGTTGTTCAACACCGTCGCACGATCTGATAGCGGCAGGACCGAGGATCATCCCGAAGAAGATGTGTAAACATGATGCAGCTTTACGTACCGTCCATGCAGCTGATGCGAAGCCTGGTGCTTTGTGAGGCTTCCTAGTGTAGCATGTTTCTTAGCAGAACCTGTGTCTCATTGTCCAAGCGCGACCAGCATGGATATGCAGAACACAGGGACCGCCGCGAAGAACTATAACCTCATGGTGAGCGATAGATGCATGTGCGACATGGCAGGGTCAAGACCGGGACCCATCTACGAGCGCCAGCAGCTCGACGAATGACTACAGAATGTCGCCGATGCCGACATACCTGTCGAAATGGACATGGACGAGGACCACATGGTTGTAGATGTTCGACGGATGGTGAGCAGTCCTCAAGGATGGCGTCTTATCGAAGATAGGGGATTAGAGCCATCGACACGACTCGGGACACTTCTTGCAGCAGAGCAGACGTAGTTCACGACGTAAAGTGTTTGGATTACACCCTGGTGTAGGGTGATTCTGCGCGACATGCAAAAAATGCGACTCAACTCACAAGGCAGACATGGGCATTCTCTCGGAGTCGGGTCGGAACTTGGAAGACGCGACGTACTGAATGACGATACGGAAAGAGAAACTGAGGAGGCGCTCTTGGCATATTTCGACGTCCATGTGTCGAGGAACAAAAGGGACAATGAAGAACCCCTTGCACAGGAGAGATGGTGTGAGTGAGGGAACAGAGAAGGCGTTCAGGCAGAGATCAATGAAGACAAAGTTCAAACTCCGCGAATGCAGGACCCTGCAAATTCACCCGCACGTGTCAGCTGGAATCTTTCAACGGGAAACAATCGAAAAAGAGTGGAAAAGACACAGCTGGTCGAGTCCAAGAGCGATATGTCAAGTCTCAGCTTCAGCGTTGAATTGACACGACCCCATGGGTGAGTACCATTGGTTCTGTAGAAGCACATGCAGTCTGACTAGATACCAGTGGACTAGTAGCTGCTTAAAGTTAGGACGTTTTGAAGAGCCTTCTCGTATATCGCTATTTCTTAAAGAAACTGATCACCAAGAATTTCTGACGGATTCTATCAATCGGCGCGCTGCCGAAGCCCAAACTCACCCCTAACTCTTTATCTCCCCAAAACATCGATTTGCTGTGAGGTTCTGCGGCGACCGTTTCGTTGACCACGAGGATCCTGGCGATGACGCTCGAGAATGCGTGATCACGCACTGAAGTGGAAGTCTTGGCATTCCAATATTGGTGTCGACGCTCGTATACTGCTGGACACTGCAGGTTCTCTGATATTGCAACAGGAGCACGATCTCTGTTATCATTCGTTTGCTCAATGTGTACCATGGACCGAGATGCGGTGCGTTCTATTCTTCTCACATGACCATTTAGAGAGAACCATCGGGTTCTGATAAAAAGGACGCACCGAGTGATGGTTTTTCTCAGTGTCTTCCGATACTGTTTCCCAAGCGACAGCGCCTCCTGCACTTTGAACGATGCTCTTCTCTGCGACTTTCGTGTCTCTCGCTCTGTTCGTCAGCTCTGTCCTCGGCGCACCAAACCGTCTCTTGTCCGTCGAGAGATACAATGGGGAAACCTCTGGCCGATACATCGTCACGTTGAAAGCCGACACTGTCAAGTCGGACCATCTTTCATGGGTTAATGAAGCTGCTGGTGCTGGTGCGAACATCACCCACGACTGGAGCCCAGGCTTCGTCAACGGTTACGCCGGTATGTTCTCGGCCAGGGATCCGCTTAGCCGTCGCTGACTGCGCTCTAGCCAACTTGGATGACGATGCCCTGAGAACCCTTCGCGCCTCCCCCGACGTCGAGAGTATCGGCGAAGATGGCGTCGTGTCCATCAAGGTGACGGAGTAAGATACTATCGCAAGTATTCATTGGCCGTCGCGTCTCAACTGAGGCTTCCACAGAACAAATGCTCCATGGGGCATCGCCAGACTAAGCTCGACGTCTGCGATTAGCGGATCTGATACCGCGAACTCCTACACATACACATACAGCAGCTCAGCTGGCAGTGGCGTTGATATTTACGTTATCGGTGAGTCGGCGGCTCTTGTTCTATTCTCGAGTCGTACTCAGCGCTAACTTCGCTGCTAGACACTGGTAAGATTCATGATCTTTCGATCTGAATGTGATCTGATCCTAATGAGCACCTCAGGTATATACACCAGCCATGTAGGTCGTCTTGCCTTTGTCCGAGTGCTCAATGCTCATGCTTAAATCCGTTTTCAGTCGGACTTCGGCGGCCGTGCTCGGTGGGGAGCCACCTTCGGCGGCTACGCTGTACGTTCCGGTATCCCTGCCTATTTTCTTGCGCCTATACTGACTTCCGTATTAGGATGCTGATGGTCATGGTCACGGAACCCACGTCTCGTGAGACTGAATCCCGCATTGTGCAGATGATTTGATACTGATGGCCTCGTTACAGTGGCACTGCTGCGGGCACTCGTTGGGGCGTCGCTAAAGTAACCTCCTTTCAAAGTTCCTTGTTCTAACTTCTGATTTGCGCTTCCCTTTTAGGCGGCAAATTTAATTGCAGTGAAAGTGCTTAGTGACTCTGGATCTGGCTCCGTCTCAGACATGTAGGCAGATTGCCAGCCGTCTACACCTGCTGTCACCGTATTGATGACTGGGCCTCTGCAGTGTTTCTGGCCTGAATTGGGTCGCCACGCAGGTCTCTTCTTCAGGCAGACCATCTATTGCGACTCTGAGCTTAGGTGGTTCCGCCTCGACCGCACTGGATAACGCCGTCACTTCGGTACGCTGTCGTATTTTCAGCATGTCCCGACAATCTCAAATACATTCTTCCAAAATAGCTCGTCAACCAAGGTATCCATGTTACAGTCAGTATTCTCTGCCTCGTCCACAGTGCATTCCTGTGACTGATACCTTGTTTGCACAGGTCGCTGCCGGAAATTCGAACACGGATGCCAGTAGCTCCAGCCCTGCACGCGCTACCGCAGTCAACACTATCGGAGCTACTACGATTGCCGATGCTCGCGCCAGGTTCGTGCATCTCATCATTGAGAGTTGAGGAGAAACGTCGGCTGAATTGTGATACTAGCTACTCTAATTACGGCTCCGTCGTAGACATCTTCGCGCCGGGAACTGATGTCACTAGTAGTTGGATTGGCAGCACCACTGTGCGTGTTCTATTGCTGCCTGTCCTGCCGACCCCAGGCGAACAGCGGCTGATTGAGAATGTGTTCAGGCTACGAACACCATCTCCGGTACTTCCATGGCCACTCCACACGTCGCTGGTCTGCTCGCCTACTTAATCAGCGTCAACGGCAACAGCTCTCCCGCGTCCCTCACTTCCACTCTCAAGGGTCTGGGTCTCAGCGGGGTGTTGACTGGAATCCGTGAGTCCGAGAGCATTTATGCTCAGGCAAGCGATACTCATTCATCGTTTTAGCATCTGGAACTGTCAACCTCCTGGCTCACAATGACCAATGAACGAAGCGAAACGATATGATATACGATTGCAGAACTACGAATTCTTTGGGTTTAGGTTTTCGGGATGAGTACCGAGGAAGGATTTGCCATGAGTCGTTTAGGATGGTGATGTTTCTCATGATTTGCACTGCACTCCTGTAAATTTGTCAGGTGATGATTCTGCGGAAAATACGAAACCATATTTTGATTAAGTTGTGCCCACATTGCCACATAAGTAGCGGAAAGAAAAATTATGAAGCGGAGTAGACTTATAATCCTTGATCACTGTGGAGTTTGATCGGTATAAGCTTGCATTGGCTTCACCATCGGGGAGCAGTGTTGTGAATCCTTGTAGGACAGACTGACTTCAAAAGTCAAGAAAAGGGAGGTGATGGGTTGGTGTCGAGAACATCGCAGTGTCATTGCAAGGCAAAACCCATAGGCGTAGAACGGTGACGACGATCATTGGATAAGAATCATCCAAGCCAAGATAAAATAGAACAGCCTGCATGTCGATGATCGTCAGATTGTCGCCGCCAGTTCGGCAATATGTCAATGCTCACAAGAGAGGGTATACAGCGAGGAGAATGCGCTGCGGATCCATTTTTGTTCCGTCGAGAAAATTGGCGGAGGCTATGTATAATCAGGCAAATGGTCTAGATAGGAGGATCGGAACAAATCGTACCCCATATGCACCATGCCCAGGCGAGGATGGCGATTGGTGCTCGGACATAGATGATGCGCACGAAACATGAGATGAGGGCAGCTATGTCAAGCGGCGCCACACAGTAACCGAGCACGCACAAGCCCTGGAAGAATGATCTAGTAAAGAGGAATTGTCAGAAGGAGACAGCACCTCACAGACTTTCAGGCGTACACTCGACCTCCTAAGAGCTGTCATCATAATGATCAGATGTCGATATGTTGCGTCGAATAGAGCAATTTACCTTTGCCTGTATAGTCACGATTAGTGAACCAACGCACACAATCACAACAACTGAGGTAAAAACGCCGAGGGCTTGATCTGGAGGTGCCTAGGTCTCAAGTGAGTGTTATGAACTAGACGCGTAGCTGTGAGAGGAGAAACTCACGTTCACGCTGAGCATGATCCCAAGAAGCAGGCATAATATAAGCGGCCCCCATAGGTCCCAATCTCTGTTTGATTATGTCAACCAAGTCGATAAAGTGAGCGGCACATATCCTACCTGAGAACTTCCCTGCCCGTCCCCTTGCGCACAGGATATAGCACTTGAACTAGCTTATTGTAAATAGATAGCAGATCCCGACCCTACGCAGGAATGGGGGTTACAAGCAGCTGCGAAAGGAAGCTTGTACACGCACAATGGTGGCCGTGATAGGTTCGTCAAGCGTATCGACACCGGTCGTTCTGGTAAGCGGGACATTTAAAAGACGCAGTGAGAATCACTTGTGGAATAGCTGCGCACCGTGTTTCAACTCGCAACCCGCCGACGGTCTGTCTTATTGAGGGCTGCCTCTGCGCGCCCAATGAGGACCCAATGTTTCCAGAGATGGCTGGTGGTGAGGAAGGAGATGCTAGCTGTTCGGGGGCGCGTCCCTTGCCCTTGTCGGGCACAGGGGATATTGGGTCGGGGTGCGAGTATCCGGGATGGAATCCTCATCCAAGTCGTCGTCATCATCTTGAGGTAGCCGGGTAAGAACAGAAAGATAAAAATCAAGTCGACGTTACCTGCTTGGATGAACTGGGAGGTTGCGGTGAGCGGTGTGGAGGCGTCCATGGCGAATGCGCTGTCCTTGGCTTGCTGCAGACTGCAGTGTGCACACGTATGACAGAATATTACCTAATCGACGCGACCGCAAGAGGCAAGACTGACGCGTCGTGCAGTGTCTCTGGCTCATTCCAGCCTCGTCCACCTCCTTCCTTTGCCTCCAACACAATGGTATCTTTGGAGTTCTGAGCCCTTTTCATCCATAAACTCACCACAACTCAAGGGAAACGTACCATCCGGAATGCTGCCGCATCTCCCACCCGGCAACAACCAGAACAAGGACGGGAAGAGTAAGGAGGCCAAGGAGCAGAAGAAGAAATGGGAGCCTCCACTCCCGACGCGCGTCGGTAAGAAGAAGAAACGCGGCCCGCCGCTGCCTCTAAGCTTCCCGCCGTATTCCCCACCACTCGTTGCCGCCTCAAACTGCTCAAGTCGGAGCGTATCAAGGACTACCTGCTCATCGAGGAGGAGTTCATCCAGAACCAGGAACGACTGAAGCCAGAGACACGAGAAGAGAAGAATGAGGAGGACAACACGAAGGTAGATGACTTGCGTGGGAGCCCCATGGCGGTCGGTACCTTGGAGGAAATGGTCGACGATGACCATGCGATCATCAGCACGGCCTCTGGGCCAGAGTTCTACGTCCCGATTCTTAGCTTTGTCGATAAAGATCTCCTGGAACCCAGCTGTCAGGTTCTGCTCCACCACAAGACACAAGCCATCGTGGGTATTCTGCAGGACGACACGGACCCTATGGTCAGCGTTATGAAGCTTGACAAAGCGCCGACAGAGAGTTACGCAGATGTTGGTGGGTTGGAGCAGCAGATTCAGGAGATTAAGGTGCATCGGTATTCAATTTTTAGTACAATTGCGATCACTAACCGCTCCTCGCTTAGGAATCCGTGGAGCTTCCTCTCACGCATCCGGAACTATACGAGGAGATGGGTATCAGCCCGCCAAAGGGTGTCATCCTCTATGGTGCTCCCGGAACGGGCAAGACACTCCTCGCGAAGGCTGTGGCAAATCAAACATCTGCGACCTTCTTGCGCGTCGTTGGCTCTGAACTAATACAGAAATACCTCGGCGACGGTCCTAAACTCGTACGCGAACTTTTCCGTGTGGCGGAGCAGCATGCGCCAAGTATAGTCTTCATTGACGAAATTGACGCAATCGGTACGAAACGGTGCGTTTGTCGACGCTGTCTTTATGTGGTTCACGGAATCCATTATGTGGCACAGATACGATTCGACGTCGGGTGGTGAACGAGAAATCCAGCGTACGATGTTGGAGCTGTTGAACCAGCTCGATGGTTTCGACACCCGAGGGGATGTGAAAGTCATCATGGCGACGAACAAGATCGAATCGCTAGATCCTGCACTTATCCGACCAGGACGTATCGACCGAAAGATCGAATTCCCATTACCAGATGTCAAGACCAAGCGGCATATCTTCAAGCAAGCTCCTTCTGTCATGACACTCATGAGCTACAATACTGATCCACGAACTTGATAGACTTCACACATCGCGCATGAGCCTCAACGAGGATGTCGACCTCGAGGAGTTTGTCATGACGAAGGACGATCTTTCCGGCGCTGACATCAAGGCCGTATGTACTGAAGCTGGACTCTTGGCGCTGCGTGAGAGGCGTATGCGGGTGAACAAGGCAGATTTCACCGCGGCTAGAGAGAAGGTAACCGCGCCCTTGAATTTGCCTGCTTCACTCTCTGATAATGTATTCAGGTGCTGTACCGGAAGAATGAGGGAACACCAGAGGCCTGTACCTATGATTGTATTCGCATGATTGATTGCAGTTTCCGTTTTCTACGCGACGTATACATGCCAGCGAGGGTGTCTCAGGTCTTACGAGGTTTGGTCGGAATCGGCCTCTTCATCAAATCCCGTTTGTTCTCTACTCTATCATCCCACAGCACTCGCACGTCCATCATTACTGCCTATGCTGAATGTGCTCGCTGCGCTCAATTCAGTATATCTACTCGCGGTATGATGTCAAGGTCAGTGGTACGATCCAGCATCAATGTCCGAATCTTTTCGCGTTGAAGTGATGGCCTACGGAGAGCAACTATGTCCTATGCGAGAGCTACACGAACACGCCAGTTTGTGACGAGGCTTACCCACGCTGATACTATCGGAGCACCCGTTGTTGCCAACTACATCAAGCTTTGACTTAGGTGATATGGCCGAATCATTGTCTTGCTGATGCCCTGATGCCCTCTTTCCTATAAAGAGTCATAGTTTCTGACCACAGCCCAGTCTATCAGCACCCTGATGCAAAACCATTGAGTTGTCCTTACTGAACACACTACGTCCGCCTACCGAACCTTGATGGATCGTTTTATTTTGACTGATACATTCGCAGAGCTTTCTAGATTGTGAGCCATCACCCTTTCCCCATGTTGTCTTGCGTGCCATTCACTCCATATGTGTTAAGGCTCGGTGCCAAGGTCTGTCTTTGGAGAGCTCATAATCATGTTTTTACGCTAATGGTCATTGAGTATCTCTTGTTGTCAGTCTTTACCGTGTTGATCTACGACCATGCCTGCACGCTATCAGACGAGGTAACGTCAGTCCAGTTCGTCCCCAGATCCATGCCAATAGCAATTGCGAATAG